>OX376335.1:5000-20000 GCA_947369225.1 Hofmannophila pseudospretella
TAACCTAACCTAACCTAACCTAACCTAACCTAACCTAACCTAACCTAACCTAACCTAACCTAACCTAACCTAACCTAACCTAACCTAACCTAACCTAACCTAACCTAACCTAACCTAACCTAACCTAACCTAACCTAACCTAACCTAACCTAACCTAACCTAACCTAACCTAACCTAACCTAACCTAACCTAACCTAACCTAACCTAACCTAACCTAACCTAACCTAACCTAACCTAACCTAACCTAACCTAACCTAACCTAACCTAACCTAACCTAACCTAACCTAACCTAACCTAACCTAACCTAACCTAACCTAACCTAACCTAACCTAACCTAACCTAACCTAACCTAACCTAACCTAACCTAACCTAACCTAACCTAACCTAACCTAACCTAACCTAACCTAACCTAACCTAACCTAACCTAACCTAACCTAACCTAACCTAACCTAACCTAACCTAACCTAACCTAACCTAACCTAACCTAACCTAACCTAACCTAACCTAACCTAACCTAACCTAACCTAACCTAACCTAACCTAACCTAACCTAACCTAACCTAACCTAACCTAACCTAACCTAACCTAACCTAACCTAACCTAACCTAACCTAACCTAACCTAACCTAACCTAACCTAACCTAACCTAACCTAACCTAACCTAACCTAACCTAACCTAACCTAACCTAACCTAACCTAACCTAACCTAACCTAACCTAACCTAACCTAACCTAACCTAACCTAACCTAACCTAACCTAACCTAACCTAACCTAACCTAACCTAACCTAACCTAACCTAACCTAACCTAACCTAACCTAACCTAACCTAACCTAACCTAACCTAACCTAACCTAACCTAACCTAACCTAACCTAACCTAACCTAACCTAACCTAACCTAACCTAACCTAACCTAACCTAACCTAACCTAACCTAACCTAACCTAACCTAACCTAACCTAACCTAACCTAACCTAACCTAACCTAACCTAACCTAACCTAACCTAACCTAACCTAACCTAACCTAACCTAACCTAACCTAACCTAACCTAACCTAACCTAACCTAACCTAACCTAACCTAACCTAACCTAACCTAACCTAACCTAACCTAACCTAACCTAACCTAACCTAACCTAACCTAACCTAACCTAACCTAACCTAACCTAACCTAACCTAACCTAACCTAACCTAACCTAACCTAACCTAACCTAACCTAACCTAACCTAACCTAACCTAACCTAACCTAACCTAACCTAACCTAACCTAACCTAACCTAACCTAACCTAACCTAACCTAACCTAACCTAACCTAACCTAACCTAACCTAACCTAACCTAACCTAACCTAACCTAACCTAACCTAACCTAACCTAACCTAACCTAACCTAACCTAACCTAACCTAACCTAACCTAACCTAACCTAACCTAACCTAACCTAACCTAACCTAACCTAACCTAACCTAACCTAACCTAACCTAACCTAACCTAACCTAACCTAACCTAACCTAACCTAACCTAACCTAACCTAACCTAACCTAACCTAACCTAACCTAACCTAACCTAACCTAACCTAACCTAACCTAACCTAACCTAACCTAACCTAACCTAACCTAACCTAACCTAACCTAACCTAACCTAACCTAACCTAACCTAACCTAACCTAACCTAACCTAACCTAACCTAACCTAACCTAACCTAACCTAACCTAACCTAACCTAACCTAACCTAACCTAACCTAACCTAACCTAACCTAACCTAACCTAACCTAACCTAACCTAACCTAACCTAACCTAACCTAACCTAACCTAACCTAACCTAACCTAACCTAACCTAACCTAACCTAACCTAACCTAACCTAACCTAACCTAACCTAACCTAACCTAACCTAACCTAACCTAACCTAACCTAACCTAACCTAACCTAACCTAACCTAACCTAACCTAACCTAACCTAACCTAACCTAACCTAACCTAACCTAACCTAACCTAACCTAACCTAACCTAACCTAACCTAACCTAACCTAACCTAACCTAACCTAACCTAACCTAACCTAACCTAACCTAACCTAACCTAACCTAACCTAACCTAACCTAACCTAACCTAACCTAACCTAACCTAACCTAACCTAACCTAACCTAACCTTTTTTTTTTTTTTTTTTTTTTTTTTTTTTGGTAACGGGGGGGAAATCTTCGAAAGATACCCAGCCTCCTGGGGGAGAGACTGGGTTATGTGAGATTTCCACTCACTAAAACCCCCTCGATGGCCGGCCTCATGCTAATCGGAGGGCTCCGGGATCTCCAGTGGAACGCACCGGTGCCCTCCTAGCATTTGCCTTGGGCTCCTCCTGGGAGGTGTACATTCCACCTCCCGGTTCCTCCCGTTACAGCAGCGTGCGGCCATAGCACGTTGCTGCCTTCCCCAGGGTCGCCCGCCAATGAACGGTCAAAGCCCCCACTTTGACCGCCCGCGACCCTGATCCCTCCTTTTAGTCGCCTTTTACGACAGGCAGGAGTTACCGTGGCTCTATTCTTCGCCCGAGACTACAGGGCTGACGGACCAGGACGCGCGTCACCGGCGCCCCGGCGTCTCCGTCTCCGTCTCCGAGCGGGGTCGGCCCTCTCCCGATCCCGCTCGGCGGTCTCCTTCCGAACCATAACGGTTTCACAGAAGGAGACCACCGCCTTCCAGGCTCTGTCGTCCGCCAGCATAGCCGCTACTACTGCTGGCAGACAGAGATCCCGCCCGATGCGGTCGACCAGGACTCGCCGCTCGGAGTCCCATGCAGGGCACTCCGCGAGCGTGTGCTGTGCGTCGTCCCGGTCCCCTCCACAGTGGTGGCATTGCGCCGTCGCTTCGCGCCCGATTCGATTCAGGTACTCACCGAAACACCCGTGCCCGGTGAGTACCTGAGTCAGCCGGAAGGTGACGCTTCCTCCCTCCCGCCGGAGCCAAGCTTCAAAGCTTGGCAGGATCGCGTCGATTGTGCGTTTGCGTGCATTCCGCGGCTCGTTGAGCCGCGTATGCCACAATTCGATCACATGTCGACGCGCCCTCCTCCTGAACACTTCGAGCTCTCTGTGCTGGTCGATCCCGCCTCTCTGGCGGATGGCGCGGGTCTCATGGTAGACCCTCGCGTCCATGTCCGCCAGAATGACCAAAGGCGGGAATCGCGCCAGGACAGTCGCCGCCTCAAAGGATATCGTGCGGTATCCCCGTACGATCCTGATGGCCATCATGCGCTGAATGCTATTCAGCTTGGCTCTACTGCGCCGTTCACGAGCCAGTCTTTCCGCCCAGACCGGCGCCCCGTAGAGGGCCATCGATCGTACCACCCCCGCATAGAGGCGGCGGACTCCTTCCCGGGGTCCCCCGAGATTCGGCAGCAGTCTGTGCATAGCACCCGCTACCTTCTGAATTCGGGGGACCAGGCGCTCGAAATGTTCCACGAAGCTCCAGCGACTGTCCAGAGTTAGACCCAGGTACTTAAGGTACCGACCAACCTGGACCTCCGCGTCACCCACCCGGATCGACGAGCTGGGTGGCTCCACTCCCCTTCGGAGCTTATGAAACCACAACGCCTCAGTCTTGTGAGGCGCCACCACAAGGCCCAGCTCGTGGATTTTTGCGACGACGCAAGCCACCCCTTCCTCGGCGAGCTGGGTTGTCCTCTCGAAGGAGCTCCCCTCGGCCACCACTAGAGTGTCGTCTGCATAACAGACGACACTTACTCCGATGGGGAGATTGACCCGGAGGACCGCATCATATGCTAGGTTCCACAGCAGCGGGCCTAGCACTGATCCCTGTGGAACCCCGCAGCTGACCTCCCTCTCGTGGGCTCTCTCGTCCCGACCCACATAATGGATGCGCCTGTTATTCAAGTACGCTCCGACGATTCCGTGCAGGTAGGGAGGCACATTGTGATAGACCAGTGCCTCCCTAATCGCCCTCCAGGGCAAGGAGTTGAAGGCATTGACGATGTCCAGACTTATCGCCAATGCCATCCCTCCCCGCTCAATCGCCTGCTCCGCCAGGGAGCGCACTCGCAGGATTGCATCCACTGTCGACCGTTCCCGTCGGAAACCAAACTGGTTTTCCGATAAGTCGGGGCCCTCAGTCGACAGGTGTCCGCTGAGACGACGGGCGACTATTCTCTCGAACAGTTTGCCCGCTTCGTCCAGCAGACAGATGGGTCGGTACGCAGAAGGAGAGTCCGCGGGCCTTCCATCCTTCTTCAGAAGCACCAATCTGGCTTCCTTCCAGCTTGTGGGGAACACGCTTGAACGGAGGCAACTGTTAAACAGTCGCCTCAGCCTGTCCCCCAGGACAGCTAGGGCCAACACCCAGGCTCGGCCTGGAATCCCGTCCGGGCCCGGCGCAGTGTTACGGGCTCTCAGTCGCAACACCGCTAGGGCTAGCTCCGCCTCCGACACCTCTAAGCCTTCGCGCCAGCTCTGCGGGCTCGACTGGGCTGACGAGGGAGTATCCTGGACCCTCGGGAAGAGCGTATCTACCACTCTTCCCGCTAAATTGGGGTCCATGGTCTCCGTTAGTGGAGGGACCCACGGGCGGAGTTTGCCCAGTACCATTTTGTACGGGCGTCCCCATGGGTCCCTGTCCAGTCCCTCGAGGAGCTCGTTCCAGGACCGAGCCTTGGCGTCCTTAATCGCCCGTTGGAGCGCCTTGGTCGCTTCCCGGTATGCCGTGTAGGCTTCCGCTCTTTCTTCGGCTGAGACTCGCCGTCTCCGTCGGGCCCTCGTGTATTGGCGGCGCGAAATCAGGCAGATGCTGCGCAACTGCGCAATGCTGTCCGACCACCAATACGTGGCCTTTCGCTCGACAGGCCTGGCTCGGGGCATGGAAGCGTCGCAGATCGACGTCATTGTCCTCCGAAACCAGGCCGCTTCCTCTTCGGGATCGGGCGGGATCTCGCCGGTATCCGGCCAAGCCGCGACGTTGGCAGCGGCGATGAGCAAGTCTCGATCGAGCCGCTTGAGGGACCAACGTCGCGGTGGACTGCCGCCACGGCGCACGGGACCGTCGGGGGATCGGAGTGTCACATCGATAAAGATGTGACGGTGGTCGGATAGTGTGACCACCTCCTCCGCTACCCTCCAGCCCGACACGACTCGCGCGGCAGAAGGAGTCGCCCACGACAGGTCAATGATCGACTCCCCCTGCCACCGCACTAGAGTGCTAACAGACCCCCGGTTTAGCAACCGGAGATCCATTCCCGCCGCCCACTCTTGGATTGTATCTCCCCTCGGGCTGTCCAGGGCGTCTCCCCACGCTCTAGAACGTGCATTGAAGTCGCCCAGGACGAACATCGGGCGGGCTAGACTTCCACGAATGCAGATGGCTAGTCCGTCCAAGTAGGCCTCGTAAGCGGCGAGGCTGCAGTTGGGGGAAACGTAGCAGCCTACTACTACAAGTGGACCCCACTCCACCACAACGTATCCTTGCCCCCTCCTCAGCAAGGAGCAAGGGGGATCCCTTTCCTTTCCCCCCCAATATATGGCAACGGAGCCGACCTCGTCCACGAACCAGCGAGGGTGATTCGGGACACTATACGGCTCCGCTACCACCGCCAATGCAACCGACAACTCCGCGACAGTCTGCAGTAGCAGGTCCTGCGACGCGCGGCAGTGGTTGAGGTTGCCCTGGAGTATCTTTAGGCTGTTGAATGTGCCGTTTCCATTACCTCCTCGCCCAACGAGTAATCTCTCGTTCGGGATGGCGCTCTGGAGGGCTCGTCTTCGCCTGCCGTTTCCGCGGAAGCAGCCAGTGGAGGAGCCTGCTTGTCTCCTCTGCTCTTTTTCTTCCCTTTCGGGGGCGTGCATTTTTTGCCCCCTATTCTGTGATCGGCCGGCCGACCGATCTCCGCGCACAGCGGGCACCTGGGCGCCTGTGCTGTGCACTGGGTCGCCTTGTGACCCGGCTCGCCGCACGTGTAGCACAAGGCGCTCCGGTCAACAGCATTGGGGCACCTTAAACGTATGTGCCCCAACTCGAGGCACCGGTAGCACTGCAGAGGCCGTGCCCCCAATGCCTCGACCCTAGCAGCCACCCACCCCACTCGCACGCGCTTTGCAGCCGAAACTTTTTTCGCCGCGGTGAGCGGGCAACGAACCCACGCCGTCCCCAACCTTTGTGAGTTGCGTCGAATTTCGGCCACCTTCACCTCATCGGCGGAACAGCCTCCGGCTTCGGCGATGGCTGCCGCGACGTCTGCTTGAGTGATGGACTCATCTAAGTCCATCACTCGCAGTTCGCCTGTTTTAGATGGGCGAACGATTTGCACGCCCATCTCAGCGAGCGCCTGCCGCAGGCGGTCGGCCAAAACGTCAGCTTTAGCTGCATTTTCTGGGCCGGCCACCTCCAGCAATAGGCCGCCGTTTAAGGCCCTCTTTTGGCGAACTTCATCAATGCCACAGTCGGCCAGTTTAACCCTCTCTTTGGCGGCCGCCATCACTTGGGCGTAGGTGATGTCGACACCCTCGGGTACTGTAACCGCTATGGCGGCAGTGTTCGGCGGCCGAGGCAACTTCGGCTTCTTCTTGGCAGCACTTATAGCAGGCCGCGCAGCCGTAGGCGCAAGATTGGCGGCGTTTGCCTGCCTTTTCTTTGCCTTTCGGCCTACTACCGTGGCCCATGTGGTCGGGGGTTGCGACACCCCCGACGTCGACGGAAGCGCTGACGATGGCGGTTCCGCCCTCCCAGCAATCGTGTCGAGCGGCGTGGGGTTGGGGCCCCTGGTCTTTCTTCTCGTGACCCTGGTCTTCTTGGTTGAAGGTCCTGCTGCGGGCTCTGGCCCTCTCGCCGGGTCTCCCACCTTTCGGCCGAGTGGCGGCCTAACTGCTCGATCGGGAAAGAGCTCGTCCCTGAAACGGGTCAAACTCCTCTCGATCATTGCTTCTACCCGCTGTAGTAGATCAGAGCCCACCTGGCCGCTGCGAACCGCTTCCAATGTACGCGGGGCTGCTGGTCTAGTTGGTCTAGACGAGGTCCCGCCCGCTGGAGGTGTAGGCGCGGAGGAGGCCCCGCCGCCCCCCGCGGCCCCTCGTCTCAGCTGAGCCAACTCGGCCGTCAGCGCCTGCACCTTGGCGCTCAGGTCGGTTAGCTGAGATCGCAGCTCTGCGTTTTCCCGCTCCATCCTTTCCGCAGAGGTTCGCTGCACGATTTCAGTGCTGGCGGCCTGCACCGTTCGCACTGCGACCCTGAGGGCGCGAACAAAATCGCCCTTAAGGTTGCGGGATTTATCCGCCACCTTCTCCACCGCCTGCAGGCTGTCAAAAATGCGAGCGCCGAGGTCCGCCGTCGGCTGTTCCCGCATCTCCTCCTGCAGCTCATCCGCATTGGGCAAGCTGGTTTTTGCCCTTGTCTTTTTAGGGACATAGGACGGACTATCCTCGTCGTCCTGTCCCCTCCCACGCTTTTGTGCCCGGGAAACACTCGACGTGTTCGACATGAGAGAGTCCGTGTCGCTCACGTCATCCGGCATTTCTCCGGTCCGCTCATATGGCCGAGCGAAAATTAGGCCCTCCTCCCTATCTTTCTCCATGATTTTGTTTTGGGTTTTTGATTTATTCATTAGTGATCCCACGAGTACCCGGTTTTTGACGGTCGATCTCGGCAGTGACCGGTTTGCCTCGATAACCCTATACGCCTGGGGGGGCGGGAGGTACCCCAGGGTTGGCCGCTAAAAACTGGTGAACTCCCCAGCCGCTCTTCGAGCACCCCGTGTCACGTAATCGTACAACGAACCACAACTCCGGGGGTTGAGGATTTTTTATAGAGGTGATCTCCTCGCGGTCCGGCCAGTTAAGGCTAGACCCCCGTTCCCGAAGGGTTACGGTATACTCCCCACGCACCAGGCACCGCTCTAAGAATAGAGCGGGTGGTGCGACCCGTGCAGGCTCCGTGGGTTAGCACGGGAACTTGCACGGCCGTCACGTCGGGACAATTCGCTCGGCGGCCAGCAAAGTCACACAAGGAGAAGTTACTGACCGTCGCCCAGGGTACACCGGCCCGACCCACTGCCCTTCCCAGCGGACGTATCAACTGGGAACTGCAGCAGGCGGGCACACGAGGAGGTTTCCCGACACAGTACCCCAACCTAACCTAACCTAACCTAACCTAACCTAACCTAACCTAACCTAACCTAACCTAACCTAACCTAACCTAACCTAACCTAACCTAACCTAACCTAACCTAACCTAACCTAACCTAACCTAACCTAACCTAACCTAACCTAACCTAACCTAACCTAACCTAACCTAACCTAACCTAACCTAACCTAACCTAACCTAACCTAACCTAACCTAACCTAACCTAACCTAACCTAACCTAACCTAACCTAACCTAACCTAACCTAACCTAACCTAACCTAACCTAACCTAACCTAACCTAACCTAACCTAACCTAACCTAACCTAACCTAACCTAACCTAACCTAACCTAACCTAACCTAACCTAACCTAACCTAACCTAACCTAACCTAACCTAACCTAACCTAACCTAACCTAACCTAACCTAACCTAACCTAACCTAACCTAACCTAACCTAACCTAACCTAACCTAACCTAACCTAACCTAACCTAACCTAACCTAACCTAACCTAACCTAACCTAACCTAACCTAACCTAACCTAACCTAACCTAACCTAACCTAACCTAACCTAACCTAACCTAACCTAACCTAACCTAACCTAACCTAACCTAACCTAACCTAACCTAACCTAACCTAACCTAACCTAACCTAACCTAACCTAACCTAACCTAACCTAACCTAACCTAACCTAACCTAACCTAACCTAACCTAACCTAACCTAACCTAACCTAACCTAACCTAACCTAACCTAACCTAACCTAACCTAACCTAACCTAACCTAACCTAACCTAACCTAACCTAACCTAACCTAACCTAACCTAACCTAACCTAACCTAACCTAACCTAACCTAACCTAACCTAACCTAACCTAACCTAACCTAACCTAACCTAACCTAACCTAACCTAACCTAACCTAACCTAACCTAACCTAACCTAACCTAACCTAACCTAACCTAACCTAACCTAACCTAACCTAACCTAACCTAACCTAACCTAACCTAACCTAACCTAACCTAACCTAACCTAACCTAACCTAACCTAACCTAACCTAACCTAACCTAACCTAACCTAACCTAACCTAACCTAACCTAACCTAACCTAACCTAACCTAACCTAACCTAACCTAACCTAACCTAACCTAACCTAACCTAACCTAACCTAACCTAACCTAACCTAACCTAACCTAACCTAACCTAACCTAACCTAACCTAACCTAACCTAACCTAACCTAACCTAACCTAACCTAACCTAACCTAACCTAACCTAACCTAACCTAACCTAACCTAACCTAACCTAACCTAACCTAACCTAACCTAACCTAACCTAACCTAACCTAACCTAACCTAACCTAACCTAACCTAACCTAACCTAACCTAACCTAACCTAACCTAACCTAACCTAACCTAACCTAACCTAACCTAACCTAACCTAACCTAACCTAACCTAACCTAACCTAACCTAACCTAACCTAACCTAACCTAACCTAACCTAACCTAACCTAACCTAACCTAACCTAACCTAACCTAACCTAACCTAACCTAACCTAACCTAACCTAACCTAACCTAACCTAACCTAACCTAACCTAACCTAACCTAACCTAACCTAACCTAACCTAACCTAACCTAACCTAACCTAACCTAACCTAACCTAACCTAACCTAACCTAACCTAACCTAACCTAACCTAACCTAACCTAACCTAACCTAACCTAACCTAACCTAACCTAACCTAACCTAACCTAACCTAACCTAACCTAACCTAACCTAACCTAACCTAACCTAACCTAACCTAACCTAACCTAACCTAACCTAACCTAACCTAACCTAACCTAACCTAACCTAACCTAACCTAACCTAACCTAACCTAACCTAACCTAACCTAACCTAACCTAACCTAACCTAACCTAACCTAACCTAACCTAACCTAACCTAACCTAACCTAACCTAACCTAACCTAACCTAACCTAACCTAACCTAACCTAACCTAACCTAACCTAACCTAACCTAACCTAACCTAACCTAACCTAACCTAACCTAACCTAACCTAACCTAACCTAACCTAACCTAACCTAACCTAACCTAACCTAACCTAACCTAACCTAACCTAACCTAACCTAACCTAACCTAACCTAACCTAACCTAACCTAACCTAACCTAACCTAACCTAACCTAACCTAACCTAACCTAACCTAACCTAACCTAACCTAACCTAACCTAACCTAACCTAACCTAACCTAACCTAACCTAACCTAACCTAACCTAACCTAACCTAACCTAACCTAACCTAACCTAACCTAACCTAACCTAACCTAACCTAACCTAACCTAACCTAACCTAACCTAACCTAACCTAACCTAACCTAACCTAACCTAACCTAACCTAACCTAACCTAACCTAACCTAACCTAACCTAACCTAACCTAACCTAACCTAACCTAACCTAACCTAACCTAACCTAACCTAACCTAACCTAACCTAACCTAACCTAACCTAACCTAACCTAACCTAACCTAACCTAACCTAACCTAACCTAACCTAACCTAACCTAACCTAACCTAACCTAACCTAACCTAACCTAACCTAACCTAACCTAACCTAACCTAACCTAACCTAACCTAACCTAACCTAACCTAACCTAACCTAACCTAACCTAACCTAACCTAACCTAACCTAACCTAACCTAACCTAACCTAACCTAACCTAACCTAACCTAACCTAACCTAACCTAACCTAACCTAACCTAACCTAACCTAACCTAACCTAACCTAACCTAACCTAACCTAACCTAACCTAACCTAACCTAACCTAACCTAACCTAACCTAACCTAACCTAACCTAACCTAACCTAACCTAACCTAACCTAACCTAACCTAACCTAACCTAACCTAACCTAACCTAACCTAACCTAACCTAACCTAACCTAACCTAACCTAACCTAACCTAACCTAACCTAACCTAACCTAACCTAACCTAACCTAACCTAACCTAACCTAACCTAACCTAACCTAACCTAACCTAACCTAACCTAACCTAACCTAACCTAACCTAACCTAACCTAACCTAACCTAACCTAACCTAACCTAACCTAACCTAACCTAACCTAACCTAACCTAACCTAACCTAACCTAACCTAACCTAACCTAACCTAACCTAACCTAACCTAACCTAACCTAACCTAACCTAACCTAACCTAACCTAACCTAACCTAACCTAACCTAACCTAACCTAACCTAACCTAACCTAACCTAACCTAACCTAACCTAACCTAACCTAACCTAACCTAACCTAACCTAACCTAACCTAACCTAACCTAACCTAACCTAACCTAACCTAACCTAACCTAACCTAACCTAACCTAACCTAACCTAACCTAACCTAACCTAACCTAACCTAACCTAACCTAACCTAACCTAACCTAACCTAACCTAACCTAACCTAACCTAACCTAACCTAACCTAACCTAACCTAACCTAACCTAACCTAACCTAACCTAACCTAACCTAACCTAACCTAACCTAACCTAACCTAACCTAACCTAACCTAACCTAACCTAACCTAACCTAACCTAACCTAACCTAACCTAACCTAACCTAACCTAACCTAACCTAACCTAACCTAACCTAACCTAACCTAACCTAACCTAACCTAACCTAACCTAACCTAACCTAACCTAACCTAACCTAACCTAACCTAACCTAACCTAACCTAACCTAACCTAACCTAACCTAACCTAACCTAACCTAACCTAACCTAACCTAACCTAACCTAACCTAACCTAACCTAACCTAACCTAACCTAACCTAACCTAACCTAACCTAACCTAACCTAACCTAACCTAACCTAACCTAACCTAACCTAACCTAACCTAACCTAACCTAACCTAACCTAACCTAACCTAACCTAACCTAACCTAACCTAACCTAACCTAACCTAACCTAACCTAACCTAACCTAACCTAACCTAACCTAACCTAACCTAACCTAACCTAACCTAACCTAACCTAACCTAACCTAACCACAACACAGACGAAGACATCCTGATGGCCCTGAAAAACCAAAACAAACACCTTACAGAAGGTATAACACAAGAAAACTACAGGGCAACAATTAAGTACAGAAGAAAGGCGAGGAACCCGTATGAGAACCATGTAGTCATGCAAGTGTCAGCAGTCCTCTGGAATAGACTAACTGAGGCCGGCCGAATTCAAATTGACCTACAAAGAATTAGAGTGTACGACCAATCACCTCTAGTGCAATGCACTAGGTGCTTGGGATTCGGGCATGGGCGGAAAATGTGTAAGGAGGCAGTAGACTTGTGTAGCCACTGTGCAGGACCTCACATGCGCACGGAATGCCCGCAATGGAAAGAAAGAGTTCCACCATCATGCAAAAACTGCATGCAAGCCAAAGTGGAGAATACTAAGCACAATGCTTTTGACAATGAATGCCCAATAAGAAAAAAATGGGATGGCTTGGCAAGAAGTAGTGTAGCATATTGCTAAGGTGGTCGCACAGGATAAGAGTAAATCAACAAAAGATCACAACATTGTACAGGTGAATTTGCAGAGGAAGAGGCTGGCAACGCATGAGCTATTCATGGAAGCGAAGAAGCATAACATCACAATAGCATTGTTACAGGAACCATATACAGGCAATACGGGAGAACTAAAGCAGACACCAGCAGCCACAGTGGTACAGGGAAATGGAAAACAGGACAAGCCAAACAAAGCAGCTATTGTAGTATTCGATGACGACCTGGAGGTAATCGAGGATACTATGCTAACAAATGAAAACTTCGCAATAGCTGTTATAAAGGCTGAAGAATGGGAAGTGGTAATCGTATCCCTATATATGGAAGGCGACCTTCCAATAGAACCATACCTGAACCACATAAGGGAAATCAAGAAAAAATACACAACCAAAAATATAATAATGGGAGGAGACGTCAACGCCTGGAATACCTGGTGGGGAAGTGTAGAGGAGAATCGTAGGGGCGAGGACCTTCTTGGAACAATTATTGAGTTAAATCTTCACATTCTAAACGAAGGAACCGAACCAACTTTCGATACAATTAGGGGAGGGAAAAGATATACAAGTAATGTAGACATAACAGTTTGCGACGCAGAAGTGGAATCCAAAATTTACGATTGGAAAGTTGACCCTGAGCTGGTGAACTCAGATCATAACGCAATAACGTTTACACTTAAAATGGCACAAACCAAAGAGAGAGAAAATCTAAGATCTACAAGAATATACAATGTAAAAAAGGCAAACTGGGAAAAATTTAAGACCACACTGGAAGAGAAACTGGAAGAAAATACTATGAATTTAGAAAGGGCAACTAAAATCAAATCTACAGAAGAATTAGAGGAAACAATTGAAACATATATTAAAATAATAGAAGAAACATGCAATGAAGCGATTCCGAAAAGAAAAACAAGAAATGAATACAAATTACCATGGTGGAATGAAGAACTTGAAGACGCGAAAAAGAAGGTCGCAACATTCAAACGAAGAATCCGCTGCGCTGCACCACAAAGAAGGAAATATGTCGTCGAAGAGTACCTGGAAAGGAAAGAAAACTATGAAAAACTAGCAGAAAAAGCGCAAACGGAGAGCTGGAAAGAATTCTGTACAAAACAAGAACGAGAAAGTTTCTGGGATGGAATATATAGAGTAATAAGAAGGACAACAAAAATCAATGACGACAAACAACTAAGCATACAGGACAGGACACTCACACCAATCGAGTCAACAAAATTACTGACAGAGACATTCTTTCCGGACGACAAACCAGAACTGGACAACGAAGACCACAGAAGAATAAGAAAAATGGCAAACGAGGTAAACGAAAAAATAACAAACGAGGTACGAGACCCTAAGTTCACAGCACCAGAACTCAGGAGCGCAATGAACAGCTTCAACCCCAAAAAAGCCCCAGGACCGGATGGTCTTACTGCGGATATATGTGTTGCCGCCATAAGCAACTCTGAGGAGATCTTCCTGGAATTATGTAATAAATGCCTAGAATTGGAACATTTCCCGAAACCTTGGAAGGAGGCTGCAGTAATAATCCTCAGGAAGCCTGGAAAAACGGACTATAGACAAGTAAAGTCGTACCGTCCGATAGGATTACTGTCGGTATTGGGAAAGATACTGGAAAAAATGCTTATCAAAAGGATCCGATGGCACACACTACCTAAGATGAACCCGAGACAATACGGCTTCGTACCGCAGCGCTGTACGGAAGACTCCCTCTATGATATGATGGAACATATAAAGGACAACATGAGATCCAAGAAAATCAGTCTCGTAATATCATTGGACATAGAGGGGGCTTTCGATAGCGCGTGGTGGCCGGCGATTAAATGCGGCTTAAAAAACAAGAAATGTCCAGCCAATCTGAGACGTATGGTAGATAGTTATCTCCAAGACAGAAAGGTCAACGTTAGATACGCAAAACATCAGTGTACAAAAGGGACAACAAAGGGCTGTGTTCAAGGTTCGATTGGTGGACCAACATTTTGGAACATACTGATCGACCCCCTGCTAGAAAAACTCGATGAAAAAGGAGTATACAGCC
Organism: Hofmannophila pseudospretella; assembly: GCA_947369225.1. NCBI lineage: Eukaryota > Metazoa > Arthropoda > Insecta > Lepidoptera > Oecophoridae > Hofmannophila > Hofmannophila pseudospretella. The sequence goes on from OX376335.1 coordinate 19,681, forward strand.
AGGCTTTCGCCGACGACATCGTTCTGATATTCTCCGGAACGACAATCGCAGGAATCGAAGGAAGAGCGAATCAAACTCTCGAAAGTGTGACCGAGTGGGGACTTCAAAACAAGCTTAAGTTTGCCGCACACAAAACCAATGCGATGATAATAACCAGAAAACAAAAAGTAGACACTCCACATATCAACATGAACGGGACACGAATAGAACTAGTAGAAGAAATCAAACTTTTAGGCCTGACAATTGATAAAAAATTAACGTTCCAAAGCCATGTGACCAATGTATGCAGAAAAGCTGCAAACACCAGCAAGCAGCTAACG
>OX376335.1:25000-30000 GCA_947369225.1 Hofmannophila pseudospretella
AAAGACCTAGGGGTGTTAGCTCAGTTCTGCGACCGTGGAGTCTATTTTTCTCCCCTACCTTGCAAGTGTGCCAAAAATCAAAATCCTATCTTCAAAATTCGGGGGGGTCATTTTCGGTTTCAAATTACGTAACTTAAAAATTCAAAAAATTTTATAAAATCTATATCTCGGGACCTATTAGGCCGATTTGGACGGGGTTTTCGACAATTAGCGTAATCACCCGAGGGCTACAATTTTTGTAACATACTTTACCCCTATCGAGGGAGGGGGGGAAGATAGGGTTCGGGAGGGGATACCAAAAATTTTTTTTTGTAAATATTTAGACAAGTGTTGTTTAACGTTTAGTGTATAGTGAGTGTGTGCGTGTCTGAGTGTGTGTGTGTTTGTATTTGTGTGTGTGTTAGTATAAAGGAGGCAAGTTACTTTGCGGTTGGTAAAACTGGGCCACCATAACCGGCTTAAGAGACGCTCTGTTTTCCAACTGCAAATAAAATTTAAGAAAAGACAGACTATTTATTTTTTAGTGTATTAGTGACTAGTGTTTGTGTGTTCAGTGCATTAAGAGTGTTTAGCCAAAACTTAGTGGTACAGTACCCCAGAAAGAACTAGCATGTCGGCGAAATCGACCACGTCTGCTAGAGGAGCGGTGGCCCGTGGGCGCGGTGCCGGGACCCGGCCGGCGGGCGGCGCGCGGGCCGACCTGTCGCAGGCGGCGCGCGGCCCGCGCGACGCAGCGCGGCCCCAGGACGCGCGCTCCGAGCCTAGTCCGGGGCTCGCCAGGCTGACCGTCGAGTGCGGCGGCGCGGCCGCGGCGGGGGCCGGCTCGGAGGGGCGCACGCCCTTGCGGTCCGGAGGCCCCGGATCGGGCGCGCCGGCGTTGAGCGCGTCGCGCCTGGCGAGTGTCGCAGGCCTCAGCGGTGCTGCCGAGCGCGCCACCGGCGCAGTACAGGAGGCAAAGGACCTGCTCTGTAGTAAGGCGGCGGGAAACCTGAAGCGGGAAATACGCGAGCAGGTCGTGGAGACCCTGCACCTGCTGCAGACCTTCGTGTGCCGGCTGGCCGAGTCGCGCAGCCGTCTTTACGAGGAACTAGAGCGCGGGCGGCGCGTCGCCTCGGAGCAGCACGCGCGTGCGCTCGAGGGAGTGCTGCGCGACTACCGCGCCGTCGGCGAAGACATGGCCGCGGCGCGCGCCGATATCGCCGCCCTGCGCGACGTGTCGGTGGGCGGCGCGGCCGCGGCTCCGGGCGACGCGCGGCCCGCGCTGGGCGAGCTGGCGCGCGAGGTGGCGGCGCTGCGCGAGGGGCTGGCGGCGGGGCCGCGCTCCTACGCCGAGGCGGCGGCCGGTCCGCCGGCGCCGCGCGCTGCGCACACCATTATCGTGTCGTCGCGCGATCCGCGCCACACGGCGGATGACGTTTTGAGCTGCATCGGTGCGGCGGTGGATGCGCGCGCGGATGGCGTGCGCGTCGACCGGTGCCGTAAGGCGCGGGACGGTAAAGTGGTGCTCGGATGTGCCGACAAGGAGGACGCCAAGCGGGTGTCGGAGCGGCTGCGCACGGCCCAGCTGACCGTGCGCGAGGCGGAGAACCGCCGCCCGTTGGTGGAGGTGCGCGACGTTCTGCGCGCCACTAGTGACGAGGAGATAGTGCGCTCCGTGTGGAGTCAGAACCCACACGTAACACAGGGCCTGGACGAGCGCGAGGAGAGCGCAAGGGTGCGCTTCCGGCGGCCCGCGCGTAACGCGCACGAGTCGCACGCCGTGTTGGAGGTGTCACAGCGACTGTGGCGCCGCATGGTGGACCGCGGCTATTTGTACGTGGGGCTGCAGCGACGGCCAATGGCCGACCGCTCGCCGCTGGTACAGTGTTCGCGCTGTCTCGGCTATGGCCACTCGCGGCGAGGATGTGATGGCGAGCGAGACGTGTGTGCGCACTGTGGCGGCGAGCACATGCGCGCGCAGTGCCCGCGCCGCGCCGAGACCGCCGCCTGCGTCAACTGCACGCGTGAGGGCCGCCCGGCGCCCGAGTCTGCGCACGCCGCCTTCAGCGACGAGTGCCCGGTGCGACGCCGGTGGGACGCCATAGCGCGGTCGCGAGTGGCATATTGCTAAGGGCACCCCGGGTATGTCGATGCTGCAGGCAAATGTCAACCGCGCGAAGTTGGCCACCGCCGAGTTGGTGGCGGCGGGCGTGCGGCGTAGCGCGGCGCTACTGCTGCTACAGGAGCCTTACGTGGGCGCGGTGGGCGAGATGACGGCGCCGCGCGGCGCGCGTGTCGTGCAGGCACGCGCGCCGCGCCGTGCTGCGCCCAACCGCGCCGCCATCGTAGTATTGGATGCGGCGTTGTGTCTGGAGGTGGACCCCGCGCTGCAGTCGGAGGACCTCGCGGCCTGCGTGGTGCGCACGGCCGAGGGACCGCTCGCCGTGTTGTCGGCCTACGTGGAGCCCGGTGCGGCCGCGCCCGCCGCCGAGCGCCTGGCGCGCCTGCGCGAAGTCATCACAGCGCTGGGGGCGACGCGCGCGCTCGTGGGCGGCGATTTCAACGCGTGGAGCCGCTGGTGGGGCAGCGAGCGCGACGATGAGCGCGGGGAGGCGCTGGCCGCGCTGCTGGACGAGCTAGGGCTCACCGTGATCAACGAGGGCGTGGAGCCCACCTTCGAGGTATGGCGGCGCGGCCGCGCGTGCCGTAGCTGCGTGGACGTCACCGCGTGCGGCGCTGCGCTGCTGCCGCGCGTGCGCGACTGGCGCCTCGAGCCCGATTTGAGTACGTCCGACCACAGGGCCATCGCCATCCTTTTGGCCGCCGGCCCGCCGCCGCAGCCTCCGCGTTCCTCAACGCGCAGGTTTCACGCGGCGCGCGCCGACTGGCCGCGGTTTGACGAGACACTAGCGAGCGAACTACGGCGGCGCGCACTCGACGCAGAGCGACTGGCCGCACTGGACGCACCCGAAGACGTCGAGGACGCTGCACGTGAGTATGAGGCGGCTGTGACGGCTGCGTGCGAAGTAGCAGTGCCCGCACTGCGGCCGCCGCGCGCGCGCGCCGATCCGCCCTGGTGGTCCGCCGAGCTAGAAAAAATGAAAAGAGAAGTGACGACACGCAAAAGACGCATCCGGTGCGCGGCGCCGCGCCGCCGCGAGCACGTGGTGGCCGAGTATCAGCGCGTGCGCGAAGAGTACTCGGAGGCGGCGCGTGCCGCGCAGACGCGCAGCTGGAAGGAGTTCTGCACGGCGGGCGAACGGGAGAGTATGTGGGACGGCGTGTGGCGCGTGCTGCGCGGCACGGCGCGACGCCGCCCCGAGGAGCTGCTGCGCGACGCGGACGGGCGCTCATTGTCGGCACGGGAGTCGGCGCGGCTGCTGGCCGACACGCTCTTCCCGGACGACGAGTCGGAGTGCGACGCACCAACGCACGCGGAAGTGCGCGCGCGCGCCGAACGCGAGGCGCCGCGCGTGCCCGACGATCCGCCATTCGCGGCGGCCGAACTTCAGTGGGCGGCGCGCAGTTTTGCGCCGCGTAAGGCGCCCGGCCCCGACGGCCTGCCGCCCACAATCTGTGAACGCGCCGTGATGCATGACGGGGGGCGCTTCCTGGCGCTCGCCAACGCCGCGCTAAGGGTACACTGCTTCCCGGCCATCTGGAAGAGGGCAGCGGTGTGCATTATACCCAAGCCTGGCAAGGAGGATCTCGCCCATCCGCGCTCCTATCGGCCGATAGGGCTGCTGGCGGTGTTGGGCAAGATCCTCGAAAAGATGATGGTGGGGCGGCTGCGGTGGCACGTGCTGCGCACATTGAGCCCGCTGCAATACGGCTTTATGCCCCAAAGATGTACGGAGGACTCCCTCTACGACCTCGTCCGGCACCTGAGGGAGCAGATCGAAAAGAAAAGGATCTGCGTCCTCATCTCGCTGGACATAGAGGGGGCCTTCGATAACGCGTGGTGGCCTGCCATCAAGGTCCAACTATTGCAGCGGGGCTGCCCCTCAAATGTGTACCGTCTGCTGTCGTCATACCTCTCGCAGCGGGCGGTGCGCGTCGTGTACGCGGGCGAGGAGCACGTGAAGGAGAGCACGCGCGGCTGTGTGCAGGGCTCCATCGCGGGACCCACCCTCTGGAACGTGCTACTCGACCCGCTGTTGGCGCGCCTCACGGAGCGAGGTGTGCGCGCGCAAGCCTTCGCCGACGATATTGTGCTCGTGTTTTCAGGGGGCTCCATCACCGACCTGCAAGAGGAAGCGAACGACGCGCTGGCCGTCGTGTATGACTGGGGCTCCGACAATAAGCTGAGGTTCGCACCGACCAAGACGAAATGCATGGTGCTAACCAACAGGCGGGGCGTCGGGGCCCCGGTCTTACACATGGGCGGTCGAGATTTGGAGGTGGTGCCGGAATTTAGACTTCTCGGAGTCATCGTGGACGATAGGTTGAGCTTCAAGTCCCACGTCACCGCCGTCTGCCAGAAGGCAATTAATATATTTAAGCAATTAGAACGCGCGGCGAAGGTGACATGGGGCTTGAACTCGGACATCCTCCGGATCCTCTACGTGTCGGTGGTGGAGCCCGTGGTGCTGTACGCGGCGAGTGTGTGGGCGCCGGCCGTGGAGCGACAGTATAATGTGGAACGCCTGCGCGCGGTCCAGCGCGGCTTCGCGCTTAAAATCGCGCGCGCGTATCGCACGGTGTCGCTCGCGGCCGCGCTCGCCGTCGCCGGCCTGCTGCCGCTCGACCTGCGCGTGCGCGAGGCCGCGCGCCTCTACAGGGTGAAGCGGGGCGAGCCACTGGGGCCCACCATGGACCGGCCGCTGGAGGAACGAATCAGTCACTTGGACATGCCACACCCGGCCCGCCGGGTGCCCGTCGAATACACCGACATAGAGACGGTCACCGAGGAGACGCTCACCAGGCACGACGTCCGGGGACCGCACATCTACACGGACGGCAGCAAGATAGAGGGACGAGTGGGAGCTGCGGTCACGGTCTGGCGGGACGGGGCGGAGGTC
>OX376335.1:35000-47500 GCA_947369225.1 Hofmannophila pseudospretella
TAACCTAACCTAACCTAACCTAACCTAACCTAACCTAACCTAACCTAACCTAACCTAACCTAACCTAACCTAACCTAACCTAACCTAACCTAACCTAACCTAACCTAACCTAACCTAACCTAACCTAACCTAACCTAACCTAACCTAACCTAACCTAACCTAACCTAACCTAACCTAACCTAACCTAACCTAACCTAACCTAACCTAACCTAACCTAACCTAACCTAACCTAACCTAACCTAACCTAACCTAACCTAACCTAACCTAACCTAACCTAACCTAACCTAACCTAACCTAACCTAACCTAACCTAACCTAACCTAACCTAACCTAACCTAACCTAACCTAACCTAACCTAACCTAACCTAACCTAACCTAACCTAACCTAACCTAACCTAACCTAACCTAACCTAACCTAACCTAACCTAACCTAACCTAACCTAACCTAACCTAACCTAACCTAACCTAACCTAACCTAACCTAACCTAACCTAACCTAACCTAACCTAACCTAACCTAACCTAACCTAACCTAACCTAACCTAACCTAACCTAACCTAACCTAACCTAACCTAACCTAACCTAACCTAACCTAACCTAACCTAACCTAACCTAACCTAACCTAACCTAACCTAACCTAACCTAACCTAACCTAACCTAACCTAACCTAACCTAACCTAACCTAACCTAACCTAACCTAACCTAACCTAACCTAACCTAACCTAACCTAACCTAACCTAACCTAACCTAACCTAACCTAACCTAACCTAACCTAACCTAACCTAACCTAACCTAACCTAACCTAACCTAACCTAACCTAACCTAACCTAACCTAACCTAACCTAACCTAACCTAACCTAACCTAACCTAACCTAACCTAACCTAACCTAACCTAACCTAACCTAACCTAACCTAACCTAACCTAACCTAACCTAACCTAACCTAACCTAACCTAACCTAACCTAACCTAACCTAACCTAACCTAACCTAACCTAACCTAACCTAACCTAACCTAACCTAACCTAACCTAACCTAACCTAACCTAACCTAACCTAACCTAACCTAACCTAACCTAACCTAACCTAACCTAACCTAACCTAACCTAACCTAACCTAACCTAACCTAACCTAACCTAACCTAACCTAACCTAACCTAACCTAACCTAACCTAACCTAACCTAACCTAACCTAACCTAACCTAACCTAACCTAACCTAACCTAACCTAACCTAACCTAACCTAACCTAACCTAACCTAACCTAACCTAACCTAACCTAACCTAACCTAACCTAACCTAACCTAACCTAACCTAACCTAACCTAACCTAACCTAACCTAACCTAACCTAACCTAACCTAACCTAACCTAACCTAACCTAACCTAACCTAACCTAACCTAACCTAACCTAACCTAACCTAACCTAACCTAACCTAACCTAACCTAACCTAACCTAACCTAACCTAACCTAACCTAACCTAACCTAACCTAACCTAACCTAACCTAACCTAACCTAACCTAACCTAACCTAACCTAACCTAACCTAACCTAACCTAACCTAACCTAACCTAACCTAACCTAACCTAACCTAACCTAACCTAACCTAACCTAACCTAACCTAACCTAACCTAACCTAACCTAACCTAACCTAACCTAACCTAACCTAACCTAACCTAACCTAACCTAACCTAACCTAACCTAACCTAACCTAACCTAACCTAACCTAACCTAACCTAACCTAACCTAACCTAACCTAACCTAACCTAACCTAACCTAACCTAACCTAACCTAACCTAACCTAACCTAACCTAACCTAACCTAACCTAACCTAACCTAACCTAACCTAACCTAACCTAACCTAACCTAACCTAACCTAACCTAACCTAACCTAACCTAACCTAACCTAACCTAACCTAACCTAACCTAACCTAACCTAACCTAACCTAACCTAACCTAACCTAACCTAACCTAACCTAACCTAACCTAACCTAACCTAACCTAACCTAACCTAACCTAACCTAACCTAACCTAACCTAACCTAACCTAACCTAACCTAACCTAACCTAACCTAACCTAACCTAACCTAACCTAACCTAACCTAACCTAACCTAACCTAACCTAACCTAACCTAACCTAACCTAACCTAACCTAACCTAACCTAACCTAACCTAACCTAACCTAACCTAACCTAACCTAACCTAACCTAACCTAACCTAACCTAACCTAACCTAACCTAACCTAACCTAACCTAACCTAACCTAACCTAACCTAACCTAACCTAACCTAACCTAACCTAACCTAACCTAACCTAACCTAACCTAACCTAACCTAACCTAACCTAACCTAACCTAACCTAACCTAACCTAACCTAACCTAACCTAACCTAACCTAACCTAACCTAACCTAACCTAACCTAACCTAACCTAACCTAACCTAACCTAACCTAACCTAACCTAACCTAACCTAACCTAACCTAACCTAACCTAACCTAACCTAACCTAACCTAACCTAACCTAACCTAACCTAACCTAACCTAACCTAACCTAACCTAACCTAACCTAACCTAACCTAACCTAACCTAACCTAACCTAACCTAACCTAACCTAACCTAACCTAACCTAACCTAACCTAACCTAACCTAACCTAACCTAACCTAACCTAACCTAACCTAACCTAACCTAACCTAACCTAACCTAACCTAACCTAACCTAACCTAACCTAACCTAACCTAACCTAACCTAACCTAACCTAACCTAACCTAACCTAACCTAACCTAACCTAACCTAACCTAACCTAACCTAACCTAACCTAACCTAACCTAACCTAACCTAACCTAACCTAACCTAACCTAACCTAACCTAACCTAACCTAACCTAACCTAACCTAACCTAACCTAACCTAACCTAACCTAACCTAACCTAACCTAACCTAACCTAACCTAACCTAACCTAACCTAACCTAACCTAACCTAACCTAACCTAACCTAACCTAACCTAACCTAACCTAACCTAACCTAACCTAACCTAACCTAACCTAACCTAACCTAACCTAACCTAACCTAACCTAACCTAACCTAACCTAACCTAACCTAACCTAACCTAACCTAACCTAACCTAACCTAACCTAACCTAACCTAACCTAACCTAACCTAACCTAACCTAACCTAACCTAACCTAACCTAACCTAACCTAACCTAACCTAACCTAACCTAACCTAACCTAACCTAACCTAACCTAACCTAACCTAACCTAACCTAACCTAACCTAACCTAACCTAACCTAACCTAACCTAACCTAACCTAACCTAACCTAACCTAACCTAACCTAACCTAACCTAACCTAACCTAACCTAACCTAACCTAACCTAACCTAACCTAACCTAACCTAACCTAACCTAACCTAACCTAACCTAACCTAACCTAACCTAACCTAACCTAACCTAACCTAACCTAACCTAACCTAACCTAACCTAACCTAACCTAACCTAACCTAACCTAACCTAACCTAACCTAACCTAACCTAACCTAACCTAACCTAACCTAACCTAACCTAACCTAACCTAACCTAACCTAACCTAACCTAACCTAACCTAACCTAACCTAACCTAACCTAACCTAACCTAACCTAACCTAACCTAACCTAACCTAACCTAACCTAACCTAACCTAACCTAACCTAACCTAACCTAACCTAACCTAACCTAACCTAACCTAACCTAACCTAACCTAACCTAACCTAACCTAACCTAACCTAACCTAACCTAACCTAACCTAACCTAACCTAACCTAACCTAACCTAACCTAACCTAACCTAACCTAACCTAACCTAACCTAACCTAACCTAACCTAACCTAACCTAACCTAACCTAACCTAACCTAACCTAACCTAACCTAACCTAACCTAACCTAACCTAACCTAACCTAACCTAACCTAACCTAACCTAACCTAACCTAACCTAACCTAACCTAACCTAACCTAACCTAACCTAACCTAACCTAACCTAACCTAACCTAACCTAACCTAACCTAACCTAACCTAACCTAACCTAACCTAACCTAACCTAACCTAACCTAACCTAACCTAACCTAACCTAACCTAACCTAACCTAACCTAACCTAACCTAACCTAACCTAACCTAACCTAACCTAACCTAACCTAACCTAACCTAACCTAACCTAACCTAACCTAACCTAACCTAACCTAACCTAACCTAACCTAACCTAACCTAACCTAACCTAACCTAACCTAACCTAACCTAACCTAACCTAACCTAACCTAACCTAACCTAACCTAACCTAACCTAACCTAACCTAACCTAACCTAACCTAACCTAACCTAACCTAACCTAACCTAACCTAACCTAACCTAACCTAACCTAACCTAACCTAACCTAACCTAACCTAACCTAACCTAACCTAACCTAACCTAACCTAACCTAACCTAACCTAACCTAACCTAACCTAACCTAACCTAACCTAACCTAACCTAACCTAACCTAACCTAACCTAACCTAACCTAACCTAACCTAACCTAACCTAACCTAACCTAACCTAACCTAACCTAACCTAACCTAACCTAACCTAACCTAACCTAACCTAACCTAACCTAACCTAACCTAACCTAACCTAACCTAACCTAACCTAACCTAACCTAACCTAACCTAACCTAACCTAACCTAACCTAACCTAACCTAACCTAACCTAACCTAACCTAACCTAACCTAACCTAACCTAACCTAACCTAACCTAACCTAACCTAACCTAACCTAACCTAACCTAACCTAACCTAACCTAACCTAACCTAACCTAACCTAACCTAACCTAACCTAACCTAACCTAACCTAACCTAACCTAACCTAACCTAACCTAACCTAACCTAACCTAACCTAACCTAACCTAACCTAACCTAACCTAACCTAACCTAACCTAACCTAACCTAACCTAACCTAACCTAACCTAACCTAACCTAACCTAACCTAACCTAACCTAACCTAACCTAACCTAACCTAACCTAACCTAACCTAACCTAACCTAACCTAACCTAACCTAACCTAACCTAACCTAACCTAACCTAACCTAACCTAACCTAACCTAACCTAACCTAACCTAACCTAACCTAACCTAACCTAACCTAACCTAACCTAACCTAACCTAACCTAACCTAACCTAACCTAACCTAACCTAACCTAACCTAACCTAACCTAACCTAACCTAACCTAACCTAACCTAACCTAACCTAACCTAACCTAACCTAACCTAACCTAACCTAACCTAACCTAACCTAACCTAACCTAACCTAACCTAACCTAACCTAACCTAACCTAACCTAACCTAACCTAACCTAACCTAACCTAACCTAACCTAACCTAACCTAACCTAACCTAACCTAACCTAACCTAACCTAACCTAACCTAACCTAACCTAACCTAACCTAACCTAACCTAACCTAACCTAACCTAACCTAACCTAACCTAACCTAACCTAACCTAACCTAACCTAACCTAACCTAACCTAACCTAACCTAACCTAACCTAACCTAACCTAACCTAACCTAACCTAACCTAACCTAACCTAACCTAACCTAACCTAACCTAACCTAACCTAACCTAACCTAACCTAACCTAACCTAACCTAACCTAACCTAACCTAACCTAACCTAACCTAACCTAACCTAACCTAACCTAACCTAACCTAACCTAACCTAACCTAACCTAACCTAACCTAACCTAACCTAACCTAACCTAACCTAACCTAACCTAACCTAACCTAACCTAACCTAACCTAACCTAACCTAACCTAACCTAACCTAACCTAACCTAACCTAACCTAACCTAACCTAACCTAACCTAACCTAACCTAACCTAACCTAACCTAACCTAACCTAACCTAACCTAACCTAACCTAACCTAACCTAACCTAACCTAACCTAACCTAACCTAACCTAACCTAACCTAACCTAACCTAACCTAACCTAACCTAACCTAACCTAACCTAACCTAACCTAACCTAACCTAACCTAACCTAACCTAACCTAACCTAACCTAACCTAACCTAACCTAACCTAACCTAACCTAACCTAACCTAACCTAACCTAACCTAACCTAACCTAACCTAACCTAACCTAACCTAACCTAACCTAACCTAACCTAACCTAACCTAACCTAACCTAACCTAACCTAACCTAACCTAACCTAACCTAACCTAACCTAACCTAACCTAACCTAACCTAACCTAACCTAACCTAACCTAACCTAACCTAACCTAACCTAACCTAACCTAACCTAACCTAACCTAACCTAACCTAACCTAACCTAACCTAACCTAACCTAACCTAACCTAACCTAACCTAACCTAACCTAACCTAACCTAACCTAACCTAACCTAACCTAACCTAACCTAACCTAACCTAACCTAACCTAACCTAACCTAACCTAACCTAACCTAACCTAACCTAACCTAACCTAACCTAACCTAACCTAACCTAACCTAACCTAACCTAACCTAACCTAACCTAACCTAACCTAACCTAACCTAACCTAACCTAACCTAACCTAACCTAACCTAACCTAACCTAACCTAACCTAACCTAACCTAACCTAACCTAACCTAACCTAACCTAACCTAACCTAACCTAACCTAACCTAACCTAACCTAACCCCAGTCGCGCTGCGCCCCCCGCAGCGAACGGAAGCAATTTGAAGCGACTCCGCGCTTAAAAATTGCGTAAAAGTGGAAAAGTGCTCGGATCGTTACAAAATTTTGTGAACATTTGTGCAATTGTGAGGCAAACAGTGTTGTGTTTGTGCGTTGTAAATCGGTTCATTCCCGGAGGAATTATAGCTAAAAACCCGATTACCACCAAATGTTCACACACTAAATCGAGTGTGGTGCCGGAAAACGATCGGTACCCCCATCTTTTTAAACTGTGTACCAAAGCGTCTCCGGGCCGGCCACAATCCTGAAAAATTTTGGATTTTTTGGATCACGCAGTCCGGAGATATCGAGGAACCACCCCCGACCACGTGTCCACGTGCTACCTGTTCGGGACGTCGGGGACAAAAACTGAGAACGCAGCCGGGAGCGGACGACGGAGCCCAGCACAACGTAATTTTCGGCAGCGAATTTGGACAATTCTCCGCGGAGTTATCGAGGACCAAGCTAAGTGCACCTGCCGAAAATTTCTTGTCCTGGGAAACCGAACTTTTCTTAAAAACTAAAGCGACGACCCCCCAGCGACTTTAGTTTATTAAATAATAGGACACATCTAGAACAATTTTGTGACATCAACAGATTTTTCTTTTAAATAATGTTATAAATATATGTGGTGTTACTTTTAAGGAAAATTTTCGCAGCCGCAATAACAACCTTACGTACTTTAAGGGTTGTTTATTAAAGAGCTAGGGGTGTTGGCTCGGTTCTGCGACCGTGGAATCTATTTTTCTCCCCTAACTGGCAAGTGTGCCAAAAAACAAAATTCTATCTTCAAAATTCGGGGGGGTCATTTTCGGTTTCAAATCACGTAACTTAAAAATTCAAAAAATTTTATAAATTCTATATCTCGGGACCTATTCGGCCGATTTGGACGGGGTTTTCGATAATTAACGTAGTCACCCGAGGGCTACAACTTTTGTAAAATACTTTACCCCTATCGAGGGAGGGGGGGGAAAATAGGGTTCGGGAGGGGATAGCGCGGCAGACTTATTACTTTTTGTAAATATATTGTGTTAGACGTAAGTAGATATAAGGTAGTTTTAGGACCCCCCCCCATTTTTGGGTAAATCACGGTGAATATTTTATTTTATCTGCCTATTCGGCAGATTTTAACAGCCCCTAAAGATTAGCGGAAACCGCGTGAGAATCGGGCCATTATTGACGGAGCTACGACGGTTTTAAATTTGGCGGCCATTTTGTCCGCCATATTGGAAAAACTAAAGGCCGGATATCTCCGGACCCCGTGCTCCGATTTCAACGCGGTTTCAAGGGCATTTGTGGATCCTTTCGGCGGTGTATATAGATAGGCTCTACCTAGAGCCGAAATAGAGTTTCAAAAAAGTTGACAACTAGTTCCCACCCCCTTTTGGGGTAGCGGTTGGCTTGTGATCGCCGAAAGGAGAGCCACCGAACAAACCCCCTGAACCTACTCTACGTAGAGTTGTGACCAGGGTGGACAGCTGTAGACCGTAGACTCGGAGACTTCGTACCCGCTGACACTCGGCGTGGCTGCAGCAGGACCTGAAACGAAAAGAAATTATATTTTTTTATATATTTTATTTAGTTTTAGAATTGTATTTACACCGACTTAAGAAGTCCCTTTACAACTTCTTAATCGTAATTTTAGACGTTTGACGCGTACCTTGACGTGATGTATCTGGGAAGGACTCCAGCCAAACAAAATAAGGACCGCGAAACACAGGCATCGCCGCCGACACAGTTAGCGCAGCATTCCAGTGTTAGGAAAAGTATTGACGTCTGGGAGGCTGGGGAATTTGACGCCCCTCACTCACCCTTACAACCCACCAAAACAAACCAGACAGAGCAACCTAAAAGGGCTAAGATGGCCCTGTCACAGCCTACAAAGGTGAACAATAGGACACTAACATTAGATAAATCACCCAAGACGCCTCTTGTTTCCTCACCGAAGACATATGCCGACCGCACGACCGAGGCCAGGGCCTGTCTCCATAAGGCTAAGTACTGTTTGAACAGCTCAAGAAATTTAAAAACTGAACTTAAAACAGACATGATTCAGGCCGTAGATAGGCTGTATCAACTAGTAAAAGAAGTAGAAAAAGAGCTGAAGGAAAGCACGACAGGAGCGAAAGAGGAAAGTACAAAGGAAACAGAGACAAAAGCGAACAGAAATGACGATCTCCTTATCTCCAGAATAGAGGAGAACACAAAGCTTTTGCTGGAAAACGGCAAGAAGATAGATGAACTAAAGGACTCGCTTGAAAGACAGAAGGAAACTTTGGAAAGGACGACCTATGCGGAAGTAGTGGCGGCCAAGCCCGGAAGAGTTTTACCCGGACATAGCACGCTACACTCAATAATAGTGACTTCGAAGGACGAAAATGAAACAGGAGAAGAAGTACTACATAAGGTTCGACAAGCGGTAGACGCTAAAGAAGGATGGGTAAAAATAGAGAAAGTAAGAAAAGCAAAAGATAGGAAAATAGTCATGGGATGTAAGACGAAGCAGGAAAGGGATAAGGTAAGAGAAAGACTGGCAACTGCAGGAGGGCAACTCACCGTCGAGGAGGTGAAGAACAAGGATCCACTCCTGGTCCTTAGGGACGTCCTACTGATCCACAGCGACGAGGACGTCATTAAGGCAATGAGGAACCAGAACCGAGAAGTTTTTCGCGACCTCGGCGGTGAAGATGACCGTCTCCAAGTAAAATATAGAAGGAGGGCCAGAAATCCCCACACTGGGCACATCATAGTCACCTGTTCGCCCGTGATATGGAGTAGAGCCTTAGAGGCAGGAGCTCTTCATATTGACCTCCAGAACATAAAGGTGGCGGACCAGTCCCCTCTGGTCCAATGCACACGCTGTCTCGGCTTCGGCCACGGCAGAAGGTTCTGTAAAGAAGCCGTAGATTTGTGCAGTCACTGTGGTGGTCCTCATATGAGGACAGAATGTGAGATCTGGTTGGCGCAAGGAGCGCCCTCCTGCCGAAACTGCACAAAGTCTAAAATGGAACAGGACCAACACAATGCCTTTAGCCAAGACTGTCCGATCAGGCAAAAATGGGACATGATAGCCCGATCAGCTGTGGCCTATTGCTAAAGTGGTCCCAAATGAACAAACCCCTCCCTACCAACTTATTCAAGCCAATCTCCAAAGGAAGAAATTAGCAACTAACGAACTCTTAATAGAGTCCGGGAAACGTGGAGTTGCTGCAGCTCTACTTCAGGAACCATATGTGGGTGGGGAGAAAAGTATGAGAGGTCATCGAGGTATGAGAGTCTTCCAGAACACCAGTACAGGAGAGGGGACAGTTAAAGCTGCAATAGTAATTTTTGACCAAGATCTTGATATCCAACAGTACCCGCAACTTACCACCAATAACATCGTAGTGGTAGGAGTCCAAACTGAAGCCTGGAAGATTACCTTGGTCTCATACTATTTTGAACCGGACAAGCCCATCGGTCCATACCTGGAGCATCTGAGGAAAATAGAAAACGAAATAGATGGAAAGAGATTGGTAATAGGGGGGGATGCCAATGCTAAAAGTAATTGGTGGGGCAGCCCTCAAATAGACCGACGAGGGGAAGACATGATTGCTGTGCTTGACGAACTGAACCTTCATGTGCTCAACCAGGGAACTATCCCAACCTTCGACACCATAAGAGGGAACAAAGAATACAAAAGCCACGTAGATGTCACAGCCTGCTCGACGAATATGCTGGACCTGGTAGACAACTGGAGGGTGGACCAACATCTCACGAGCTCGGATCATAGCGGAATTATTTTCAATATTAGATTACAAAAGGCCAAAGGGACAAGTATAAGCCGTACAACAAGATTATTCAACACAAAAAAGGCAAATTGGCATAACTTCTATGAAAAATTAAATCAACTTAAAATCGAAAATAATTTAAATATAGCAGAAATAGATAAAATAAGTAACATAAAGGAAATAGACACAGCTGTAGAGAATTACACCAAAACAATAGTTGAGGCTTGTACACATGCGATACCTAAAAAGAAAAATAAAGAAAAACTTACCTTTCCGTGGTGGTCCGAAGAACTCGCGACGATGAAGAAAGAAGTGGCCACGAAGAAACGCAGGATCAGGAACGCTGCACCGGTCCGTAGAGCGAAGGCTGTTGAAGAATACCTGAAACAAAAAGAAATATATGAAATGGAAGTTATGAGGGCGCAAGTTGAAAGCTGGAAGGACTTTTGCAAGAAACAGGACAGGGAAGGGGTATGGGAAGGGATCTATAGGGTTATAGGAAGAACTAGAAGAAGAGAGGAGGATATGCCATTGGAAGCGGAAGGGGTGGTCCTGGATTCTAAAAACTCAGCAAAACTTCTGGCTGACACTTTCTATGCTGAAGATCATGAGGACGGCGATAATACCCAACATCAGCAAATAAGAAAAGTCGCTGATAAAGTAAATGACGACGATCAGGACGAGCCATACGACCCACAATTTACACTCCCAGAACTAAAGAGAGCAAGTGAGTCCTTTAACCCCAAAAAGGCACCTGGCATTGACGGTCTTGCGGCTGACATATGTTGTGGTGCAATTGCAAGTGACCCGCACCTCTTCTTGACAATATTAAACAAATGTTTGGCCTACCAATACCTTCCTGAATCCTGGAAGGTTGCGACTGTAGTTATATTAAGAAAGCCGGGTAAAGACAGCTATACAACCCCGAAATCGTATAGACCGATAGGACTGCTCCCCATTTTGGGGAAAATCTATGAAAAGATGCTGGTTGCCCGCCTCAAATTCTACTTACTTCCAAGGATGAGTACTTGCCAGTACGGCTTCATGCCCCAAAGGAGCACCGAGGACTCCCTCTATACCCTGATACAGCACATAAGACACAGATTAGATTGTAAGAAATTAATTGTACTTGTATCTCTGGATATAGAGGGAGCCTTCGACAGCGCATGGTGGCCAGCTATCAGAGTCCGACTGGCTGAGGAAAAGTGTCCAATAAATTTGAGGCGAGTAATCGACAGCTATCTCAGCAACAGACATGTCAAGGTGCGCTACGCGGGCGAAGAATATAGTAAGCCAACTGCAAAGGGCTGCGTCCAGGGATCCATAGGTGGTCCGATCTTGTGGAACCTTCTATTGGACCCCTTGTTAAAAGGTTTACAGGACAGAGGGGACTACGTGCAGGCATTCGCGGACGATGTCGTCCTGATCGCTGATGGGTGGACAGCCGAAGAAGTCCAGACACGGGCCAATGCTGCCCTCGAGTATGTTCGGGCGTGGGGTGTCAGAAACAAGTTAAAATTTGCACCTCACAAAACAAAAGCGATGGTAATTACGAGAAAACTTAAATACGACACCCCACGCCTGAGTATGGGCGGGGTCAGCGTTGGCACGTCGAGGGACATCAAGATCCTAGGAGTCACAATAGACGACAAACTTACATTCAATACTCATGTAACGAATGTATGTAGCAAAGCCATAGCAGTTTATAAACAACTGACAAGAGCCGCAAAAACTAGTTGGGGACTCCACCCAGAAGTAATCAGGATGATTTACGTGGCTACCGTGGAGCCGATTATTCTGTATGCCGCCAGCGTGTGGGCGCCAGCTGCCAAGAAACTGGGAATTGTCAAACAACTAAAAGCAACACAACGCGGCTTTGCTCAAAAGCTGTGCAAGGCCTACCGAACGGTCTCTCTGAATTCGGCGTTGATCTTGGCCGGTATGCTCCCTCTTGACCTCCGAGTCCGTGAGGCGGCCTCATTATACGAGGCCAGGAAGGGGGCAGCCCAGCTAGATCTAGGAGACAGAGAGATCGAGCGAATGGCCCCA
>OX376335.1:52500-65000 GCA_947369225.1 Hofmannophila pseudospretella
AGGCTGTGGACGCAAAAGCAGAAGGTATAAAAGTAGATAGGATAAGAAAGGCAAAGGACCAGAAAGTAATTATAGGATGCGGAACAAAGAAAGAAATGGAAAAAATAAAAGAACGACTTAAAAAGACAGGGGGAGAACTGAGAGTGGAGGATATAAAAAACAAGGACCCTCTAGTGATCCTAAAAGATGTGCTAACGTACAACTCAGACAAGGATATACTGGAGGCATTGAGAAAGCAAAACAGCCAGCTTTTCGAAAACATAAAAAAGGAAGAAGACAGAATAGAAATAAAATATAAGAGGAAAACAAGAAACCCGCTTACAAGCCATATAGTATTAAAAATGGCTCCGATACTCTGGCAAAGGATCACAGATATGGGTAAGGTACACATAGACCTCCAAAGAATAAAAGTGGAAGACCAGTCCCCGCTCATTCAATGTACACGATGCCTGGGGTTCGGCCACAGCAAGCGCTTCTGCAAAGAAACAGAGGACAAGTGTAGTCACTGTGGAGGACTACATATGCGAACAGAGTGTCAAGAATGGATAACTGGAGAAAAACCCTCATGCATAAACTGTAGACATGCGAACTTGACAACCGTAGAGCACAATGCCTTTAGTAACGAATGCACAGTAAGAAAAAGATGGGAGTTATTAGCAAGATCAGCAGTAGCGTATTGCTAAGGTGGAAATGGGGACCGATAGCATAGCAATAGCAAATAAACAAAACGCCTCAACTAGCGAAAAGCCATATATCGTGGCTCAAGCGAACTTGCAGCGAAAGGAACTCGCAACACAAGAGTTAGTACTAGAGGCTCACGAGAAGAAGATCGCTTTTGCGCTACTCCAGGAACCATATATAGGAGGTATAGGCAGGATGAAGGACTACAGTGGAACAAGGATCTTCCAGAGCACAAATCAGGGAGACGGTGTCGTAAAAGCGGCGATAGCCGTCTTCGACAACGACATAGACGTCATCCAGTGTCCGAAACTCACCACCAACAACATCACGGTGGTGAAAATCAAGACAACTGCCTGGGAGATCACCATAGTTTCCTTCTATTTCGAACCAGACCAACCGATAGAGCCATACCTAGAACAACTGAGGAAAATAGAAGAGGAATTGGGACCGAAAAGAGTCATCATGGGAGGCGACGCTAATGCCAAAAGTGCCTGGTGGGGTAGCTCAAAGCTCGATCACAGAGGAGAGGCGATGTCTGGAGCGCTTGAAGAAATGGGCTTGCAGATTCTCAACAGAGGGGACACACCGACTTTTCACACCATCAGGGGAACTAAGACGTATACCAGCCACGTCGACATCACGGCCTGCTCAATGGACATGCTGGACTTGACGGAAGACTGGGAGGTGAACGACAGCACTACGAGCTCCGACCACAACACGATTAAGTTCAAACTTAGACTAACAAAAGCAAAAGGGATAACCATAAATAGAACAACCAGAGTTTACAACAGTAAAAAAGCAAATTGGGACCAGTTCTGTGAGACACTGGCTCAATTACAAAATGACAATAAAATAAACAAATTAGAAATAGAGGAAATTAAAAATCAGTCCGAATTAAACCGAGTGGTAGATAAATATACAAACATAATAATTCAAACATGTAATGAAACTATGCCAAAAAAGAAAACCGTTACCAAATTTAGCCTACCGTGGTGGTCTGAGGAGCTCGCCGTGCTGAAGAAGGATACCGTCACCAAGAAGCGAAGGATCCGTTGCGCAGCGCCGGTCCGTAGGGGAAAGGTCGTAGACGAGTACCTGCAAGCAAAGGAAAAATATGAAAGCGAAGCCAAAAAGGCCCAGATATCTAGTTGGAAGGGATTTTGTGAGAAGCAGGATAAGGAAGGATTATGGGAGGGGATATACAGAGTCATAGGAAAAACGACCAAGAGGCACGAAGACCTACCCTTGGTGAAGGATGGGAACGTACTGGGCCAGAAGGAGTCGGTGAGGTTGTTGGCGGAAACTTTCTATCCGGAGGACCTGGAAAATGAGGACAATGAACAACACGAACGGATAAGGCAAGCGGCTGACCAAGCAAACGTAAGGGGACATGATGAACAACATGACCCCCCGTTTACCCTTGAAGAACTAAAAACAGCTGCCGATAGCTTCAATCCCAAGAAGGCCCCCGGACCGGATGGTTTGACGTCCGACATATGTCAGAAGGCTATAGCCCTGGATCCAGCAATATTCCTGGCACTGGTAAATAAATGTCTAGAGCTCGGACATTTCCCAACCATTTGGAAGGAGGCTGCGGTGGTAGTACTACGGAAACCCGGGAAGGAAGAGTACACGACACCAAAAGCCTATAGACCTATTGGACTACTGCCAGTGCTAGGAAAGATCCTGGAGAAGATGATAGTAGCAAGGATTAAGTGGCACATCATACCCCAACTGAGCACCCGCCAGTATGGATTTATGCCACAGAGGTGCACCGAGGACGCCCTCTATGTCCTAATACAACATCTAAGGAACAAACTACGAGAAAAGAAACTCATCACGATGGTATCCTTGGACATAGAGGGCGCCTTCGATAGCGCCTGGTGGCCCGCCATAAGACTGCGACTGGCGGAAGAAGATTGTCCCATAAATATAAGGAGAATTATGGACAGCTACCTCAAAGACAGGAGTGTGAAAGTCAAATATGCAGGACAGGAACACACGAAGCAAACAACAAAGGGCTGCGTCCAGGGCTCCATTGGAGGACCTATATTGTGGAACCTGCTCCTGGATCCTTTGCTGAAAGGGCTGGAAGAGAGGGGTGACTACTGCCAGGCGTTCGCGGATGACGTGGTCCTGGTGTTCGACGGGGATACAGCAATGGAGGTCCAAAGACAGGCCAATGCCGCCCTCGCCTATGTGCAGCAGTGGGGAGTCAGAAACAAACTAAAATTCGCACCACACAAAACAAACGCCATGGTGCTAACAAAGAAATTGAAATACGACTCACCACTGCTGACCATGGGCGGGGTCGACATTGGCATGTCACGCGAAACAAAAGTCCTTGGACTAACAATTGATGACAAGCTCACCTTCAACAGCCATGTCATCAATACGTGCAAAAAAGCTGCCAACATTTACAAGCAGCTATCCAGGGCCGCGAAGATCAGCTGGGGCCTCCACACCGAAGTCATCAGGACCATCTACGTGGCTGTGGTCGAGCCAACCATGATGTACGCGGCCAGCGCGTGGGCGCCTGCAACCGAAAAAATAGGGGTACGAAAGCAACTGGACGCCGTGCAAAGAGGGTTCGCACAAAAAATTTGTAGGGCTTACCGCACCGTCTCTCTGAACTCGGCCCTAGTGCTCGCGGGGTTACTTCCTCTCGACCTCAGAATACAAGAAGCAGCCGCATTGTACAAGGTAAAGAAGGGAGTGCCCCTGCCGGCACTGGGAGACCGGGACGTGGAGACACCGGTCGCTTACGCCGAAACACCGCACCCGGCCCAGCATATGGACCTCAAATTCATAAACCTGGTGGACCAACAACAAGTGGACATCCACAATACTCAAGCAGTACGAATCTACACCGATGGCAGTAAGATTGAGGGCAGGGTCGGGGCAGCACTATCTCTGTGGGATGGTGAAGCTGAGACCAAGGCCCTCAAGCTCAAACTGCCATCATACTGCACGGTCTACCAGGCGGAATTATTGGCCATATGCAGAGCAACCCGGGAAATTCTAAAGAGCTCCAAAACAAGCTTCGGTATATACAGCGACTCCAGATCGTCGCTGGAGGTAGTCACCAACCAAAGCTCCCTCCATCCCCTCGCAGTAAAAACGCGCAAAAACTTAAAGGCAATTAAAGACCAGAACAAAGATGTTTCTTTGTTCTGGATAAAAGCCCACGCGGGATTGGAGGGAAATGAGCGGGCGGATGAGCTGGCAAAGCAAGCGGCACTGAAGAGCAAAACGGCCCCGAACTATGACAGGTGTCCGGTGTCCTTTGCCAAGCGTGAAATAAGAAAGGATACGTTACGGGAGTGGAGCCTCAGATATGCGAGTGGAGAGACAGCTGGAGTGACAAAATTGTTCTTTCCAGACGCGATAGCAAGCTATCGAATTATTAAAAAAATAGAACTTTCACCGACACTCGTGCAAGTGATAACCGGTCACGGAGGGTTTTCACAATATCTACACAGGTTCAAGTGTAAAACTAGTCCGGCTTGTATATGCGACGAAAATGTAGAGGAGAGTGTCGCACACCTGCTGGTAAAATGCCCAAAATATAGCGCACGAAGGAGCGACCTGGAGTTCAAAATAAGTAAATGCATTACTGAGGAGACATTCTGCGAAATGTTGTCCAGCACAGAACACAGATCGCTCTTCATAAATTTTTGTATATTTATAGCAAGTGATGTAATAAATAGGAATAAAACCAGATAGCAATAAGAAAGTCAATGTAAGTATATTTTGTAATAATATATTAAGAAACATTGACGAAAATGTGTATAAAAAAAAAAATTAAAAAAAAAAAAAAAAAAAATTTGTAGAAAAAAAAAAAAAAGCAAAGCTTTATCACAATAAAGACAAAAAAAAGACCTGAAAAAAAAAAAAAAAAAAAAAAGTATGTAATATAACTAGAAATTATAAAACCATGTAGAAATAGTTGTTATTTTTAGAATATAACTAGTATAAGATATAATGTTGCAGAATATAGTGTATAAATGTGCATATTATATTTGTAAATAGTGTAAACCTTGTCATGCAGTGTAGCTTTGCAAGAAAAAAAAAAAAAAATGTATTATTGGTTTCATTTGAAATTATATGTATTTCTCAAATTCATGTTTTCTAAATTTCAGCTCAGTCACCGGTTATCATTTGTACAACTTGTACAACTGATAAAAAAAATAAATGTATAAAATTATACAAAAAGCAAACAAAAGTGTCCGCTAAACAAAGTCTCCGATTCTCTTGTCGGAGGAAAGCTAGCGAAACATACATAAAAAAAAAAAAAAAAACCTAACCTAACCTAACCTAACCTAACCTAACCTAACCTAACCTAACCTAACCTAACCTAACCTAACCTAACCTAACCTAACCTAACCTAACCTAACCTAACCTAACCTAACCTAACCTAACCTAACCTAACCTAACCTAACCTAACCTAACCTAACCTAACCTAACCTAACCTAACCTAACCTAACCTAACCTAACCTAACCTAACCTAACCTAACCTAACCTAACCTAACCTAACCTAACCTAACCTAACCTAACCTAACCTAACCTAACCTAACCTAACCATACGTGCAAAAAAGCTGCCAACATTTACAAGCAGCTATCCAGGGCCGCGAAGATCAGCTGGGGCCTCCACACCGAAGTCATCAGGACCATCTACGTGGCTGTGGTCGAGCCAACCATGATGTACGCGGCCAGCGCGTGGGCGCCTGCAACTGAAAAAATAGGGGTACGAAAGCAACTGGACGCCGTGCAAAGAGGGTTCGCACAAAAAATTTGTAGGGCTTACCGCACCGTCTCCCTGAACTCGGCCCTAGTGCTCGCGGGGTTACTTCCTCTCGACCTTAGAATACAAGAAGCAGCCGCATTGTACAAGGTAAAGAAGGGAGTGCCCCTGCCGGCACTGGGAGACCGGGACGTGGAGACACCGGTCGCTTACGCCGAAACACCGCACCCGGCCCAGCATATGGACCTCAAATTCATAAACCTGGTGGACCAACAACAAGTGGACATCCACAATACTCAAGCAGTACGAATCTACACCGATGGCAGTAAGATTGAGGGCAGGGTCGGGGCAGCACTATCTCTGTGGGATGGTGAAGCTGAGACCAAGGCCCTCAAGCTCAAACTGCCATCATACTGCACGGTCTACCAGGCGGAATTATTGGCCATATGCAGAGCAACCCTGGAAATTTTAAAGAGCGCCAAAACCAGCTTTGGTATATACAGCGACTCCAGATCGTCGCTGGAGGTAGTCACCAACCAAAGCTCCCTCCATCCCCTCGCAGTAAAAACGCGCCAAAACTTAAAGGCAATTAAAGACCAGAACAAAGATGTTTCTTTGTTCTGGATAAAAGCCCACGCGGGATTGGAGGGAAATGAGCGGGCGGATGAGCTGGCAAAGCAAGCGGCACTGAAGAGCAAAACGGCCCCGAACTATGACAGGTGTCCGGTGTCCTTTGCCAAGCGTGAAATAAGAAAGGATACGTTACGGGAGTGGAGCCTCAGATATGCGAGTGGAGAGACAGCTGGAGTGACAAAATTGTTCCTTCCAGACGCGATAGCAAGCTATCGAATTATTAAAAAAATAGAACTTTCACCGACACTCGTGCAAGTGATGACCGGTCACGGAGGGTTTTCACAATATCTACACAGGTTCAAGTGTAAAACTAGTCCGGCTTGTATATGCGACGAAAATGTAGAGGAGAGTGTCGCACACCTGCTGGTAAAATGCCCAAAATATAGCGCACGAAGGAGCGACCTGGAGTTCAAACTAAGTAAATGCATTACTGAGGAGACATTCTGCGAAATGTTGTCCAGCACAGAACACAGATCGCTCTTCATAAAATTTTGTATATTTATAGCAACTGATGTAATAAATAGGAATAAAACCAGATAGCAATAAGAAAGTCAATGTAAGTATATTTTGTAATAATATATTAAGAAACATTGACGAAAATGTGTATAAAAAAAAAAAAGAAAAAAAAAAAATTGTAGTAAAAAAAAAGCAATAGCTTTATCACAATAAAGACAAAAAAGGAACTGAAAAAAAAAAAAAAAAAAAAAAAAAGCATATAATATAACTAGAAATTATAAAACCATGTAGAAATAGTTGTTATTTTTAGAATATAACTAGTATAAGATATAATGTTGCAGAATATAGTGTATAAATGTGCATATTATATTTGTAAATAGTGTAAACCTTGTCATGCAGGGTAGCTTTGCAAGGAAAAAAAAAAAAAAAATAATGTACTATTGGTTTCAATTGAAGTTATGTATTTCTCAAATTCATGTTTTCTAAATTTCAGCTCAGTCACCGGTTATCATTTGTACAACTTGTACAACTGATAAAAAAAAAAAAAAAAAAAAAAAAAAAAATGTATAATATTATACAAAAAGCAAACAAAAGTGTCCGCTAAACAAAGTCTCCGATTCTCTTGTCGGAGGAAAGCTAGCGAAACATACAAAAAAAAAAAAAAAAAAAAAACCTAACCTAACCTAACCTAACCTAACCTAACCTAACCTAACCTAACCTAACCTAACCTAACCTAACCTAACCTAACCTAACCTAACCTAACCTAACCTAACCTAACCACCCGAGTTATCCAGCGTAAGACTAGTGCTGAAGGAAGAGTTAAAGCGGCAATAATCACAGTAGGAAACTTTATAGAGGTGATCGAGGATCCCCAACTAGTTACTGAGAATATTGCCGCAGCACGGATTAAGACTGGAAACACCACAGTGGGAGTTCTATCCGTATACCTCGATGGTAACGCACAAATCGGTACCGATATAGAGAGGATACGTAACGTCTGCGCAAACCTTAAAACCCAACATATCCTACTCGCCGGAGATGTCAATGCCTGGAGCCCATGGTGGGGAAGCAAAACAGCAGACCATCGCGGTGAGGAATACAGTTCATTTCTGAACGAAATGGATTTCCACATTCTCAATACAGGCGACAGTCCCACTTTCGAAACCTATCGGGGAGGAAAACTTTACGCTAGTCGAGTAGATGTCACAGCGTGCAGTTCCTCCCTCCTAGGTAAGGTCGACGAATGGACGGTGGACAGAAACATCACAACATCTGACCACAATGCCATAACCTTCACAGTACAACTCGAACAGGCTCCACAAGAACTAAAGCCACAAACGACCCGTACCTACAACACCAAGAAGGTAGACTGGTCCAAGTTCGTCACCACGCTCCGCGAAAACCTTGAGGGGAGCCAACTATCGACTGGGACAGCTGAGGCCACGGCTACCACGGAAGACCTGGAGAAGATCGTGGAATCATATATAACATGCATCACAAAGACTTGTGATACCGTGATCCCAACACTTAAAACAAAAAAAGGGAAAACATACCCACCATGGTGGACACCAACTCTCGAATCCTTAAAGAAAGAGGTTTTAACCAAGAAAAGACGGATTCGGAACGCCGCTCAACACAGAAGGCAAGGCGTCTACGAAGATTACGTAGCCACCAGGGACGACTACAACAATAAAGCCAAAGAGGCACAAACTACGAGCTGGAAAACTTTCTGCTCAACACAGGACAAAGAAAGTCTGTGGGATGGAGTCTACAGAGTCATTAGAAAGACGGCGAAGCGCAAAGAAGACTTATTATTAAGAGACTCTTCAGGAAACACCATAGGCCCAGAAGAGTCCGCGAAACTACTAGCGCTAACGTTCTACCCGGATGACACTGAGGACACCGAAACCACAGAACATAGGCAAATACGACATCAAACAGAAGGGAAATCAGCCTCGGAACTTCCAGAACTGTCTAGCGAGGATCCACCTTTTACAGAAACAGAACTACTAAGGGTATTACAACAACTTAACCCAAAAAAGGCACCAGGACCAGACGGGTTCACAGCGGACATATGCACTGCGGCGATAAACAGCAATAGAGAAGTGTTCTTGACGATTGCGAATAAATGCCTTTCGCTCTCACACTTCCCAAACGCCTGGAAAGTCGCGCATGTGTGCATACTGCGGAAACCGGGAAAAGAAGACTACACCCATCCCAAGTCGTACCGCCCAATCGGTCTGCTCTCTGTCCTGGGGAAGATCGTCGAAAAAATGGTCATCTCCAGGCTCCAATGGCACCTATTGCCTAAACTCAGCTCTAGGCAATACGGCTTTATGCCACAACGAAGCACGGAGGACTCGCTCTTCGACGCGGTGACACACATACGACACGAGATAGAACAAAAGAAAATCGTCATTGTTGTGTCACTCGACATAGAGGGAGCCTTTGACAACGCGTGGTGGCCAGCTATAAAAAGTCAATTGGTTGCCAAAAAATGCCCTCGCAATCTCTACGGCATAATGGAGGCATACCTACAAAATAGGAAGGTAAGAGTCAATTACGCCAGACATCAATTCGAAAAGTCCACAAACAAGGGCTGCGTACAGGGCTCCATAGGCGGTCCCACACTGTGGAACCTCCTCCTGGACACACTTTTGGTTCTACTTGAACAAAAAGGGGTACACTGCCAGGCTTTCGCCGATGACGTGGTACTTATGTTCTCGGACACAACCACTCCCCCTCTACAAGCCAAAGTGAATGAGACACTAGAAACCGTGAGAACTTGGGGAATCAGAAACAAGCTAAACTTTGCACCACATAAGACCAACGCAATGGTTGTGACAAGGAAGCTTAAATATGACGAACCAATCATAATCATGGGAGATACTCGTTTACCTCTCGTCACAGAGATCCGCTTGCTAGGAGTGACTATAGACAACAAGCTCACCTTCAATGCACACGTCTCCGCAATATGCAAAAAGACTGCGGACATTTATAAACAACTGGCGTGTGCAGCAAAGGTGAGTTGGGGACTAAACCCAGACATAATAAAAACCATCTACACCGCTGTCATCGAGCCAATCGTGCTGTATGCAGCAAGCGTGTGGGCCCCCGCAGCCACAAAGATATCCGTACGAAATCAACTGGATACGCTGCAGCGAGGGTTCGCACAAAAGATCTGTAAGTCATACCGTACAGTCTCATTAACGGCGGCCCTGGTATTGGCGGACCTCCTACCAATCGACCTAAGAGTCCAGGAAGCAGCGCGCCTGTACAGGGCAAAACGAGGAGAAGCCTTGGATGACTCGCTGGCCGACAGGGAAATGGAAAAGAGAGTCAGCCACAGCGAGACACCTCATCCCAGCAAGCAAATCCAAATAGTTTACGAAGATGTCGAGAACTTGGATACAGAAACTCCTAACAGCCACCACATATCCGGTCCCCAAATATACACGGACGGCAGCAAGATTGAAGGGAAAGTCGGAGCTGCCCTAACATGGTGGAAAGAAGGGAGGGAAATCAAGAACTCGACATTCCGTCTTGAGTCCTACTGCACAGTATTCCAATCGGAACTGTACGCTCTCCACAGAGCGGTGGAGATGGTGAAAAAGAGTCGGGAGACTACAGTGAGCATACTCAGCGACTCAAAGTCGTCCCTGGAAATGCTGGCCGGCTTCCCGACATATCACCCCTTAGCCTTCACCATCAAGAGGAACGTACAGGAAATACGGGCAGAGGGCCGAGACGTCAAACTATATTGGATAAGAGCACACGTCGGCACAACCGGAAACGAGAGAGCCGACGAACTCGCCAAAAAAGCGGCACTCACCAAAAAGACGGCCGCAAACTACGACCTATACCCCATCTCTTACGCAAAACAACTAATCCGTAAGGACACCGTGGCAAAATGGCAAAAACGGTACGAAGCTTCGAGCACAGGGGAAGTCACCAAAGTCTTCTTCCCAGACGTTGCGCTTGCGCATAGAGTCATATCGAAGACAAAGTTAACACCCCCACAAGTGCAAGCTCTAACCGGACACGGAGGTATCGCGGAGTACCTACACCGCTTTAAAATCAAGGACGACCCGGCCTGTGAATGCGACCCCGAAAAGAGCGAGTCCATCTGGCATGTTCTCCTGGAGTGCCCCAGATTCCAGGTGGCGCGGTTTGAGTTGGAACACCAGATCGACACAAATCTGGACAAATCAAACCTTAGCGAGGTCATTTCCGACGGGTCAAAGAGAGAGTTCTTCCTGAGTTTCGCTGAAAGTGTCATGCGTAAAGCGGCAGTAAGAAATAAAACACCAACCGCGACGAGTCAGCAACATCCCACGCAGACACAACAAATCCAAGTGTCGGACCACACCTTAGACACAGAGGCTGAAAGCGAAACATCCACTCAAACCATCGAACAGGAATCAAGGACCTTACTGGACCTGACGGACGTGAGTACCCCGGGAGTGACGCTGCGGACGGTAGCTCTTTTCATGGACACGGCACGCGAAAAGCTAGGAATAGTTTTTGTACGCGGCCTCGACAACGGCAGGGTGGCCATGTCTCCTGGTTACGGAGCGGCGTTAAAAGGCTCCACAAACAAACCTAAAATGAAATCACCGGAACTCATGCAGCTTCCTGAAATAACAATAAAAGGAATCAAAGTACGCAAAGGCGGAACAAAAACTGGGAAAACGTTGATAATTATCCCCATCGTTACAGCAGAGGATTACATAAACCTAATAGTGATATTGGAATCGCTAAAATCCGCCGCAGAACTGAGCGGAAAAATGGGGGCAACAATCAGCGTGGACTCTATGGTAGTGAGCAACATGAAAGCGGACGTGGCATTCTATGCGGATGTGAGGCGATGCGCGGACACTCTAAGAATAATCCTGTACGAAGACCGCGGCGAAGACCTCTCCTTCATGCAGCCAAAACCAAAAACGGTAAACCGTGATGGTGACAGGCGCGATGGGGCAGGTTCGCAGCGGAACCCGGGGACGAGTTGGACGTATGATCCCGGCCAAATTGCACCTGAGTCTCCAAAAACCAACAGCGAGACACTCCAGGAGAAACGAGCCTCTGAAAAAACAACTCGGAGAGAAGATGCCTGGAATCAAAAACAAACGGACCAACTGGACACATACAGACAACTAACAGCCTTGTCACAAGCGGCAGACGGAAGTGCTCAACAAACACCAATCGAGCAGGCCGGATGGAAACGGAAAATGAGGGAATTAGCTCAAGGTAACCCAATCGCTACCTTTCTGGACACCTTTTTAAAACGGGACAAAACCATTCCGTCCCGAGAGCTACCTGACACAACCTCCAACCCCAGTCCAACAAAGGCCGATCTCAAGCTGGTGGAGCCTCCAAAACTAATAGCCGCGGATACCCCCCTAAAACACATGGTCAATGCTTTCCTGGAGTTCCGGGCATCAACAGCCGGACACCTACGCATAACGGAGGAAACCTGCAAAGACATCCTAAATGCCTTCACAAAAAATAACAAAAGGCTAGCCGACAAGCTGGAGTCCGAGAAAGCGGCAATATTTGACAATATGACAGGTGAAGTCATAAAGGGCAACAAATCGGGTAAATACATGGCGGCGTACGGCATCGGATGTGGGTTTGTCACCCCTGTAGATGAAACGTCGGACCAGAGCAAATTTGTTGCCCCAGAGACAGAAAGGCACCTAGTCGTCAGCGAGCGCACTCGTATAATGCTGGATGTCCACGTTCTCAAAAGGGCAGACGCTCTATGCTCGGGAATAGAGGAGGAGCGGAGCTTCAGCACCTGGAAGGAACCAAAAATCGAGTGGATAAACGGCGTACCCGGCTGCGGAAAAACCACGTGGATCATAAACCATTTTACACCAGGTAAAGACCTCATCATCACGACTACTCTGGAAGCCGCCGCAGACGTCAGGGAGCGGCTGAAGAGTAAGCGTGGAGTCGAGGACGGAAAGAGGCACGTAAGAACTCT